>NC_051165.1:256825332-256835332 GCF_013339725.1 Rhipicephalus microplus
TACTCGCAGCCATTTTACACTGATGTTGCGCTTCACTCTGCGCTAAGTTTTTCTTTTTCCTTTTGTAGAGCAAAAAAAGTGGTACCGTATTTTCGATCAACGGCGCAAGCTAGACGGACACAAATGAGAGTGATTTTCATAGTCACAGTGCTTACCATGCCCATTTCAGACTTCCTCTGTTCCCTGTGGGATGCTGCCGGTCACCGCGGGTCGTTGCTATGGAGATCAACGGGACTAGACGTGGCTTCATGGCACATCGCACCAAGGAGCTCCTGAAGGGCCTCATCTCTACTGAGGCGAAGTTAATAATCTTTTCGCCCTTGTATCACTCTCCCTTCGCCGGCAGCCTTGTTTAAGCCCAAGGCCGCGTCTGCACTTAGCAACTTGCCAGATTAACATGCTTTAACCTCACTTGATCAAGCGTGCCTTATTTTAACAATAGTTTTGTTGTAGCTGGTGGCAATGTCATGCGCAAAATTGTTTTCTGAACGCGCATGTAGCAAATAATTTTATTAGTTGCACTAATTGAAGCCCATCCTAATTAGGAACGTCTTACGGTGCTGCGGCGTGGTTTTTACAGCTACAAATATATGAATTGTTTTATTCCTTCAAGTAAAGAAAAGGAAGCAAGTGAACAGCTCGAAGTGGCTGCACATTCGTCTTATTCTATTATTACTCATATGCGCAGATCTATGTCACCCTAGACTTTTCTGCAATGCTGCACTAATTTCACCGTACTTTAGCTGCGCTGCAACGAGGGGAACTCAGTGAAGCTTACTTTCTAGAGAGGAAGAAATGCGATGTGTAAAGGCAGGGACGCTAACTGGAAAAAATTGTGCTTTGCTACAATGCACTAGTGAAGGAGTAAGGTGAGACATGAAAGTAACGAAAATGGGAATGAGACACGCTGGTAATTAAAAACACCCACCCACACAAGAGTGTCCCAATCGTTCAACGCGGTGAGCAGAAACGTCAGTGCATTTGCCGCTTTTTGGCGTGAAGCTGGGTCCTTCCCGAATTACAAGATTGATTGCTCAGAAAGCAACTGGTCCTCGAGCTGCGCAAACAATGCTGAGATAAATTTTCTCTGGGAGTTCCGACATAGGATATGCTCTATGGTTTTGTCACTGTTGCAGTAGCGACATGTAGCACTGTCTGCCATTCCGTTGAAGCAAGCAAATGCGTTCGTAATGGACACTCCACGCCACGTACGGCAAAAAACTTTCGTGCCGGATTGGAGTTGGCCAGATTAAATATAAAGTTGAGATAAAATATGGAAATCAACTATTGCCTTCATCGCCCAAGTCCAGTCGATGAAGGCAGGGATCATTGCCAGCAGCAGGGTCAGAGGTCAACTTGGTAACAATTAACAGGGAGATAAGTGACCATATCGAAGCATTATGTGTGACTTTAGCTGAACTGCGGTCTATGGTGAAGCACAAAATAGCCGTGTGAACGCTCTATCTTGGTGACAGCAGGTTTATCAGTAGCAACGTGTGGCAGCTGATTGTTCATATGCGCGAGGTGTCTATAGAATGAAAATAAATCCGGGTGGCTACGAACGAGCCTAAGCTTAATAATGTTGCACGCACTTTCTCGGACAGAGCGCCACTCATTAAGCAAAGACGATCTCTGAAACTGTTGGCATTCAAAGAAACAGAATTCTCGCCCAACTTTCCAGCGCAGGCAGATATTATTGAAATCATAGCTACGCCTAGCCACCTGAAGTGGACCAAGTAGTGTGACTTGCACCAAGCCTGTGTACGTTAGAAAAGTGCTCCGCCTTTTCTCTGTTGTGTTGTCTTTTGACTCAAAAAATTATTCCGTTCATCTTACCTGCCACGATGGTCTCGTGAAAATGGTGCTCGACGGCTGGCCCGAATGTCACGGGATCGAATCCGTGCTGGCAGCGGCCACATTTCGAGTAGGTTGCAATGGTAGAGGTTCGTGCACGTTGAAGAACACCAGGTGGTTGAAATTTTCGGAGCCCTGCACTACAACGAACCTTATAAGACTGGGATTGGACACGTTGGTGCAACACGATATTGAGTGCAAATTACCTATAGGGAAGGGACCGAAGTAAGGGCACAGGGCTATTTATTGTATGTATATGCATTTAGGTTCGTCCGCGGGAGAAAATGGGGAGAATCCCTGTAGCATCACTGTGTTCCGCCGTTGACTGTTGTAACAGTGCGTAACAATATAAAAAGAAAGACTTTCCGAAAGAATAAAAAGCTCTGGAAGCTTAAAAAAATTATGCTCTTTCTCCTGTCTTATCTCCCCTGCTGTCGGTTTCAGTGATTTGCACTTAAAATCCTCAGAGGCGTTTCTAATAATCATATCGTGGTTTTCGGGACGTTAATTTTGACACATATTGTATACCCTTTATCTTGATTACTATCAGCTTATATCTGCATGTTTACCCAACACCTGTGTGTGATCGAGTGGTCCTAGCCTGTGGACATCAAGAAAGCCAGGTAAGTGTCGTTGAAACCAAAGAAAACACAGATATTGACTGACAGGCGTGATAATTGAATTTTACATCTACAACTATAGCCACGGACATCGAGGTATTAACAATGGCACCGGTAACGAGGCTCTTTTGTTGGTAACCCAAGGTGCCTACTTGGGTCTCGCATTTTCAGGCTCGGGCCATGATGGGCAGCGTCGCCCATTCTCCCTCCTCAAGTTACACCGGCTGCTCGTCAGTTACGACCTCAGCGAACTAATTCAGAGCAATTGTGCGCTTTTATCCTGAAAACGTACAACACAAAATCGTCCAATTGTCCTTGTATCGTACTTCAAGTATCACATGTGCATTAATCGTGTCATTCCACAGAAAACAAAGGGAACGAACGCTGAAATACACTGAATGACTAAGGACATCTTACATTTATCACGTCGTGTGGCCAGGCTACGTCGATTAAAGCGCTCTGGTGACTCGGCAATGCTACAACAGTTTGTCAGAACCAAAAAAGAACTATCTGCTAAAATGAAGGCGGCTAAAGATACTTATTACGAGCTTACCTTGCCAAAGCTAATTAAAGCTATTTCCCGTAATTTCTGGAAGGCTATCTTACAATAAGCTTTTTCATCAAACACGAGGACAATTAACAAGGTTGTAGTTTTTGATCCGAAGATAATTGTTTCAGCCTTCAACACCTACTTCCACTCAGTCTCTACGACTGACAACTCGAACATTGCTGTTTTTCATACATAATCTCATGCAGGAATCGACGATGTGTAAGTGACACTTGCAGGCGTAGGTTAATCTCATTTTAAACTTTGTCACCAAAAATAATGCGGTCCCTACGGAATCCCGACAGATTTCCTTGTTAGATACGCTCTTTTGTGTAGCAGATACTTGACAGTTATTTTCAGAAAATCTCTCTCAGTCAGCGATATTTCTTCGTCAGTTGAAACGTGCTTCCGTTCTCCCTTTATTTAATTCAGGTAATCCTCAATTATTATGCAAATGTAGACCCATCTTTTTACCATAACATTCTTTTAAAATGCTAGTGAATGTTATTTTCAAACTAATCAAGGATTTTCTTGAAATAAACAAAATTCTGAGCACTTCCCAGCATGGTTTCAGACGTGGTCTAAGCATTATTACTCAACTGACAGAGTTCCTTCATGACATCAGCAGCCCTTTAGACATAGGTTATCAGGTTGATACTATATTTAGTGATTTCGACAATGCCTGACGTGCGTATGGTAAACCTCCCTGCCTTTCCTTGCATCTTTATCTCTCTCTTTCTCTTGCAGAAGTCTTCGATACTGTATCACACCCCAAGCTATTGCACAAATTGTTTGTTATACTAACAAATGCATCAATGGTTGGCTGGATATTTGACTTTCTTTCGCAACGTTCACAATATGTGTGCATCCACTCTATTAATGCGCCTTCGATTCCGGTTTCATCAGGAGTTCCCGGGGGCTCTGCGCTAGAACCCCTCTTATTGCTGCTTTATATTAATGACCTATATATATCCTTGCACGCTTTGGTGAAAATACGCCTTTTGCAGATGACTGCGTCCTACATCGTACCTTAAATCTCCACTGGATCATGCCATTTTTAACAATTCAATTTCTCAGTTTTAGTAGGTGGTCCAAATCATGGCAAATGAATATTAACTTCTCCAAGACGGTCGTTAAGCGATTTACCAGACTTTCATGCACGTTGACACTTGACTACGGTTTTAACAATGGTGGTTTGTGCAGGGTGTCCGCATTTAAGCACCTTGGTATTCTTTCAACACATAACTGTATTATGGTTCAAACGTATATATTTCACATGCAACAAATCATTTTACAACTTAGGCAATTTACATCGTGCGCTCTGTCTTGCTCCTGAGAAAACCAAACTGACAACCTGGAAATTATTTTTTGACCAATTTTCGAATATGATAGTGTGGTTTGGAACCTTCATAGAAATGTGACATCAAGAAACTAAAGCCGTCCAAAAAGAGCTGTTCGCTTTGTATGCAAGAGATATGACAGGCATATTTCTCCAACGAATTGACTTCCCCAGCTAGGCCTCACTACATTTGCGAAACGTCGCCATGCTGAATGCCTAAAACTTATGCACATTTTAATCAATTCTTTTCGCGTCAGCACTCTCGAATCAGATCTGAAATTTTCCAAATCATCGTTTACGAGAAGTGACCAAGCCCTTAAATCGCAACTTTTTTCACCCACTTTGACTTGTTAAAATACAGCTTTTTTTCCTTCAACTGTAGAAGCCTGGAATTCACTACTCGGCATTGTTCGTTCCCTACTCCTTCAAGAATTTCTGCAAGCCTGTTGATGAATGTTGACTTGTCTTGTTTCTTTTTTTCTCCCACTCCTTCAATAGCCTCATTGAAGGTGCAGTATGTAAAATAAATAAAATAAACATATAATAAAAAGGCATTTTAGGTGCCATTAGCACACTTTCTCACGTCTCTCAACTAGTTTCTTCAAGTAAGCGTGAAGAACGCAGGCTTTCCGATAGCGCTTGTAATACACTCAAAGTAAAGGTTTCAAGAGCACACACTTTTTAAGCGCTTGAAAGCAGTTCCTTGGGTTTCTCAAATAGGTTTACGTAACTGTAGACAGGTTGAAGAACTCTATTTCGAAGTACCATCCGGTTCTTAGAAGTCCTCAAAATGAATGGAAAGCTTTCCGCAGAATATATGTACGGACTGTGAAGCACTAGACAGCAACAACATGAACGCTATAACTCGTGCTTTAAAGCTCTCAGCGTTTCTTGCAACGTCTACTTAGCGCAATAACCATTAAAATTTACGTGTTGCGCAAAAAATCTATAGACAACACTTTCCGCGTATACCAGTATTTCCGAGTCAAAGGACAACACTATAATTAAAATAATTTGAATGTTTATTACATCTTCAGTAATTTAGGGCTGGCAGGAGTAAGAGCAGCAAGGCAGCGGAATTAGACCCCGCTACCTAAAAAGAAATGGGCCAGAAGAAGCGGCACAATAAAAAGGAAAAGCACGGTATACAAATGTATGTGTATAGGTACAATGCAATAGTATAGGTCACAATAACTACGTGATCTACATGTGAAAGGATACATTGAAATTATGAAGAAAAAATATCACAGGCTAAAAGAGACGACGTGTGTGTACATTATGAAGAAGAAAAAAAAAACACCACAGGCTTAAAGAGACGACGTACGTGTACACATATGTTACAAATGTGTGTAGCAGCTTTTAAATCGGTAAAAGAGGGCTCTTTTATTATGTGCACGGTATTTACACGTGTTAATTACCGTGCATAAATGGCAATAACGTGTGTGTGTGTGTGTGTGTGTGTGTGTGTGTGTGTGTGTGTGTGTGTGTGTGTGTGTGTGTGTGTGTGTGTGTGTGTGTGTGTGCGTGCGTGCGTGCGTGCGTGCGTGCGTGCGTGCGTGCGTGCGTGGGTTTCCGACGCAATTGCAGCAACGACGGTTGTGCAGTTGTGTGTACGTTCGTGTCATTGCTTTCGCAATAAAATTCGCCACGTGGGCGGTTTACGAGCACCATAAGCTTGCCGCGCAGAAGCGTCATAATCGATTCTGGGGACTCAAACATTTACGAGGCCACTGTCTGTAAGGCGGGCGCCATCGACAATCTGATCGGAAGCGTTTCGTAAAATGTTCGTATGTCTTTTGTCGCGGGGTCGTCTCCGAAGAAAGTGCGTGATTGCAGAAATCTATGCTGTAGGTTCAACAGTCGAAGGAATTGATAGTCTTGCGCGTTCAACTTGACCGTACCACATATACATGTAATCTGGAGCCCTTATTTGGCTAATGAGTTTACCCGTTTGGCCCACAATATGGCAGCACATAATTTCAGTCAAAACTGACAAAGATGCTATCAAGGGTCACACATTCTGCGCACAGACCATGACAAAGAGGACTGGCCTATGCGGTGTGTGTGCTGTCTTCCATGTTACTCGGTGCTGTGCACATCATTGTAAATAAATACACAAGTAAATAGTCATCTCACGTTACAGTCATCTCACGTTACAGTCAATAGTCATCTCACGTTACATTTTTGTGGTGGAGGTGCTGTTTGTTCCCTGTATACCCATCCCAAAGCTCAGCAATGGTAATATTATAGCAGGACCAATCTATACGTCACAAGTTGTAAGAACTTCGTCGTTCCCAACTGCCCCTCGCACGTCCTCTACTTACGTAGTCCAACCTACTGCTCGTTATCCTTGCGTGTTTTTCGGTCAGGATGACGTTGACTTCGACAGACGGATCAACTGTTATGAACAGATGAGTGTCAGCTACAGGTGGTGCGTCCTTAATTTCAGCTTGGTGGCTTCTTTTGATGTTTTCCTTATAGTAATGACAACACTCAGTTCAGAGGTCTTTGAGCACTTTTGAAAGTTAACCAAATATGCTTGCCCGTTTTCCTCGCAAACCAGTTCCCATAGTCTTCCATTTCAAGCAACTAGAATGCTTTGGAAGCCAGGAAATTCGATAACGAAAGCTTTTTGTGTCGTTTTGAAATGTGAAGCATTCCTTTGCGTACTGCGGCCACTTTTATCGTATCTATCTATCTATCTATCTATCTATCTATCTATATATATATATATATATATATATATATATATATATATATATATATATATATATATATATATATAGGTTTACTTATCGTGCTCGCGTGAACATCCCATTAACTTGAGGTAAACCAAAATGGTATCAGAAGGTAATATGGTTTGTCCGATATGAATTGCTGGCACATCAGCAATGTCGCAACCACGTCGCGTACATCGTATCGTCACACCCGTTCAGTCAGAAACGCGCGGCACATGCCCATATACCACAGGTGGGCATGTGGGCATGCGCCACAGGTGTTTGACTGTTTATGTCTACCGAGGAACAGCGAGAAGAAACATTGGTGATTCAAATGCGAGAGCGTCAAGAAAAATCGACATCGGCAGCGTTGAGCAGGCGAATACAAATAATGAATGCTATGGTTCCAGCATGAATAGAACACAAGAACTATGCGTGGTAATAAGGTATTCTACCACAGAGCCATGCCAGATCTCAAAAACTGCTTTGGAAACAAACCCTGCGCAGGCGTAACGTTCGTGAAACGTCAAGTGTGGTTGCAGTGCTGGCTATTCAATTTTATAAGCATTTCATATGTACTCCTGTTATACAGCCATCACGTCGGGTTAACGTCAATTGTAGTTAAGCGTCATCCACTGAGGTTTATTTATGGACCAGTGTCCACGGCTACCATCCTCACGAGCATCGGGGCTGCATATAAGCCTACCAGTTCTGGTGTTGCTAATGCCAATGTTGATATTGGTATCGTCACGCAGTTGTAACAAACTGGTTATGTAAAACATACGTCACTGTTCAACATCTGCCGGCGCCTACACTAGAAGATATATTTAGCTGCATTTTGTAATGTCTCACTCAATAAAAGAAATAAAAGACAGTGACATCCCTTCGCATGCCTTAGATAACATTGATTCCCAAGGTATGTGGTATCTGCCGAATTTTAATTCAGTTTTTTAATAGCATACTCCGTATAATATGAGAATAACAAGAATACAAAGAAAAAAGTGAAGGAACACTGATATTAAGTGATCGCATCCTTGACATCATCTTCATTGGCCTTGGAATCAGGCAATATGCGTAATAACATGTCGCGCTATTCACGTTTTAAGTATGTCACTTAGAGACACTGAATTGTAATGGGCGTCTCTCATGGCCTGAGTCACTCTGGGACATTAGGTCATATAAACCAACAAGGATAGGTGTCGTTTCCCGATTAATTGGGAAGCTCCTCAGAAATGGGACGGAAGCGACTATGCGCCTGATCTTGTTGCTGGCTTTCACGAAGGCGGTAGTGCAATAAGCGGGTGGGGAGAGCGTCTGCTACGCTCGGTGGCGGGAACGACTGGGCGAGCGGGTGTGCGGCGCGCAGAGCACAGCGTCAACCAGCCGAGGCAAACAAATCAACCACTGGACGAAGTGGAACGACGAAAATGCCAGGGCTGTTGAAGACAATAGGGCAATGCGATGGTTTCGCGCGTTTGGCGGTTTGGGGAGAGGGAGCAGATACAGAAAATGAGAGAGAGAGAGAGAGAGAGACAGGTGGGAAAGGAGTGCGAGTGGCGGTGCGACAATGCGGCGGGGAGCTACGACAGCGGCGATGGCGGGGCGCGGGCCTAATGAATTTCACTCCTGAAAGGTGAGAGTTTCACCACAATGGCTAAGCAATGAACGTTCCCGCAAGCGATTGGAATGTCACACGCAGAACGACAAGCAGCTCGTTCTTGTAGCGCACCACTGAAGCACAAAGAAGGACGGTAAACAAGAACTTACACAGGACAGGCGTGAACTAAATGTGTTCCCATTGCTATGTCTGTGTTTGAGCAACGCGTTGAAAGTGTCAAGAACGTGAAACTCGATACTCTTGGGGGTTAATTTTTCTTCTGAACTGCGACGCGTGTGACCCATCTGCCTCCCCTGCCACGCGGTGGTGTCTGATATGACGTATTCCCGGCGTTATTATTTTTTTTTTCGTTGTACACATTGAGCGGATAAAGAAAGGGGGCACTTTTTTTGTACTCACCTGAAGGGCAGTTTTCAAATTCAAAGCAAAAGAAACATATAGGATAATTGCGTGATAGAAATGTGCTCGAACTTCTCCTAGCTCTGCGTACCATGAGTGGTATTACAGTATGAAGCTCTATTGCCAGTGGTAAGTAGCGCATATAAATAGCTCGCCGTTATTACGCCCGAACGTTCATAGCACGAAGCTGAGTGTTCTAAAGCAGTGTGCTGCGGAGAGAGAAGTCGCTGGCTCTAATTCCAAGTTGGGTGCCACGGAATTTTTTCTGATATTTTTGTGCCATTTTTATATATGTGCATACACATACATATCAGGAACTGGACGGTGACGGCGAAAATCCACCGAGAATGTCGATATAATTTTTATCGCACTAAAAGAAACCTAAAGCTTTTCCTCAAAAAAAGCCCTTTAAATACCATTGTAGTAAATTTTCATGCAATGAGATGCATGTTCGAAATTTACTGCAGCATTCATAATGCACGAACGCATGAGCACAGAGATGCAACAGCATATTCGGCTAACTATCTGTTAAAAATTTTCGCTTTGCCACAGAAGAGTGGGGTACGGCCCAGTTAGCACTTAACGTAGCGAGAGATTTTGGACTGTTCAACCTTATGTGTGGCAATGGGAATAAGCTCGTAAATAGATGGTTCATACCCCTGTATAGGAATCGGTATAACACGTAAGTGAAACGAATCTTTACTGAGGTAGTTGAGCGTCTATAGTTGAGCGTTTATTATGCACTGTTTCAGCAACAGCAACAAATTGCAAAGTCACGTTAGCAATGGCGAAGAGCTCGAAACTTACAGCGCTCATCTGAAGCAGACAGCACGCACGAAATTAGCATACACATGATGAGCGTGGATTAACAATTGTCTCAATTTGACCCCTAAAACGCGCTGTTCA